>CM061047.1:53063395-53094602 GCA_030762985.1 Adelphocoris suturalis | reverse complement strand
ACTTCAGGCCTTGAACATTCGAAAAATTGAATTTTTGAATGCTATGGAAATGGGTGGGTGAACGTGCAAGCTGTATTTCATCCGAAGTGGGCATGATAATGTGGTTTTTAGATAAGACCGCAGAGACAGTTCATGCCCCATAAATTGTCTAACATCTATCATTTACTACTTGATCACTCTATAAAGGGAGTTGACCTAATACATTGAAAGAGTTTGAATTTTTTATTGTATTTTTCTGTACTTCACGTATACCGTAAAACTACCTGCTAATAGGTATTTTATTTCATTAAGCACTCTTTTATTCATCATTATAATTACTTTTTACTACTTTATATGTTACCTACATTAGTACTTCATATTTGCAGGCTGGTTGTCTCGACGGACAGGCCTGGACCAAATCCAACTGTTTCTCCTTGTGGTGCTTGTCGTCAATTCATCTACGAATTCAGTACCAAGATCGATATTCCAGTTTACTGTTACAACATCAGCTCTAAAACTATCCTAGAAACCACAATATCAGAGCTTCTTCCATGGGGCTTCCGAATGAATGAGTGATCAAACTGTTATGATCGGAACAGGTAAGTTTACTGAATAACATCATGACTACATGACTATTGATATTTCTAGTTAGCAGCTTTTATTTAAATAAACAAGTGCAGTTTGACTCCCCCCCCCCCCCCCCCCCCCCCCACGACGGAGAGCAAAGCGGAAAAACGCCTGGCGCCTCCTCTTATGTTTTTCCTCTATCCAGGGGAAGGAGAGAAGGAACTATGGGTCCTGGGCTATAATCCCGGTCCCCATCATCCGCTCCTCTCTGTGTGTTGCACCCCTCCCCGTCTCTCCTTCCACTCCTCTGCTGACCCCGAAGAAGGTCGGAGCCCAGAGCGGGATCGAGAGGACCCTAATCTGGGGGAAATTTAACCTAATCTGGAGACCATAGGGGTCTGACCAGATGATCCTTGCAAGAATCTCCCTTAGGTCACAAAAGGGATCACTTGAGAGGTATGGCTGAAAGGATAACCATCAAACAATTTATAATTAGATCACAAGGACACCCCTGAAGGGTCCTGTTAAAGTTTACCTCATGGCATTACAACAAAGAAAATAAAGGAGGATACAACTAGTAAAAGAACAGGAGAGAGGGAAATGTGGGTCCCGGTCCATAGTCCCGGTCCCCCATCACCTGCCCGCCCCTCTCTGCTGTATTGCACCCCCCCCCCTTTTTTTCTCCCCTCTTCTGACCCCAAAGAGGGTTGGAACCCGGGGTGGGGTCTACAGGACCCTAATATGGGGGGGATAACCCCATCTGGAAACAAAAAGGGTATGGCTGAAAAAGGATATATCACATGAGAGGTATACCTGAAAATATAACCTTTCAGCAAATATTTAATTAGGTCTCAAAGGGCACTGATCTTAAAGACTCATACGGTAGCATACCAGCATAGAATCATAATAAGTGATTATAGTAAGCATAGTATCATGGTAAGCATAGAGGTTATACATGGTACTATACTACAATAGTGGTCTAGTACATAAACCACTGAGGCATCATAGTAGGTAGGGGAGCTGCCTCCTAGGCTCGGATGAAGGTTCTACTGCTGTTAATTGCCAGACTTATATATATATATATATATATATATATATATATATATATATATATATTGTGGGAGTAACCCCACAGTCATATGTGTAGTTGTTGCTATTGAATAGTGTTGTTATTGACGAGAGCGAGAAAAAGTTGTTGTTATGTTCCAAATTGTGAGTTGAATACACGTCTCTTCTTGTTGATTATAAAACGTTGAGTTTTATTAGATTTGGGGGCCCGTCCGGGATCTAGTATTGCTGGTATTCTCAGCTGCGGCATGGCCCCTCCAGCTCGTAATGTGTCACGTCCGTGACGGACAGTATCAACTCGTCAATGAGCGGCAGATCCAGAAGTTACCACAGAACCAGTGAACGATAGTTTGCCAACTTCGAGAGCTCACCTTGAGGGTAGAATTGAAGCTTTGGAACAAATACTGCAGGAGCATCAGGAATCTGCTCCCAGGTACTCTTTAATGACCTCTCAGTCATTGGAACCAACATTGACAGAAATGCGACAGTCTCTTGATGTCCTCCAACACCAGCTGTCTTCTTATGTTAGTAGAGTCACCCAGTTGGAAGAAGAAAATAGGGAGCTTAGAGCAGCCATGGCCATTCCTACAAACCAGACCCAACTTTCGGGTCCTTCCTCGATGCCAGTATCTGAGTTGGTCAGCCATGAAAGTACACTGATGAATTATGACGGGAAGACATCTTGGGAGGAATACAATGGCCACTTTGAGGTAATTGCTCTCTCGAATGGGTGGATAGAGGCAAGAAAAGGGCAACGACTGGCTAGTGCTCTTTGTGGGGCAGCTTTGGGCGTTATGAGCATGCTACCTGAGGAAAAGAGAGTAGATTTCAATAGTTTGACTCTCGCTTTGGGACAAAGATTTGGACAGGCTCACTTAGCCCTCAAGTGGCAGTCAGAGTTAGAGGAAAGACGTTAGCAACCAGGTGAATCTATTGTTGATATGGCCACAGACATCGAACGTCTTGTAAGACAGGCAACACCAGATTGGCCTGAACACTACCGCAACCCACTTGGGTTACAAGCATTTCTTCGTGCCCTCAATGACCGAGAGATAAGCAGGTTCGTAGCAGGGACAGCACCTACTACAATTCAAGATGCCCTGACAAGAGCTCAATTGATGGAAAATCAGTCTCGAACGTCAAATATTAGCAGAGGTCCGACTCGTTGCTATAAAATCGGTAAGAAAGGGCATATGCGAGCCAAGTGTCCCCAAGATGATGCAGCAGTCAAGAACTTCGAACCGGTAAACTAGCAAGAGCCCGGGTCATGGGCGAACCCAGGCTCCAGCTTATTCATAGCCCTTTGCTTTTCTTAAGGTAACACGGGGGGGGGGGGGGGGACAAGGGTGCCCTTTTTGTTGAAGCCCGAATAGGTGGTAAACAGTGTTGCCTTTTAGTTGACACAGGAGCAACAGCGTCAATCCTTTGTAGTTTTGGTTCCGGGGGAAACAAATTCGGGAAGTGATCGCCTGGGTATTGTCCACGGATGGTGGAGGTCTTGTAATCCTGTACAGGATTATTGAAAGGAAGTGGGTCTTTCCTGTTGGAACGACGTTGAGGCCAACGGGCCATGTCGTTGCTAGGAAAAACGGAGCCCTGAAAAGGGCAGTTATTGTAGGGGGATCTAGCAAGTGCAGAGGTGAAGCCTCTTTGAGCAGTGACTGCGATCGGCGCCTACCTGTGCGCTCAGCCGGCATGTGAGTGAAGCTCCCTTGGGAACTTCAGCAGTGACGGCGTGGGACTCGACCAGGCACGAAAGATAAAATCTTTCGCTCGGGAGCCGGGAATCCCACAAAGGTTTCGGAGCGGCAAGGCCGGAGACCTTCTTGATTGCCACTACGGCCTCAAGACGCGCGGACGGTTGCCAAAAGACAACCCGGGGCCAAGGTCTTACTGGACAGAGGCGGTGTGGCACGCTGGTTACCGCCTCTGGCTCCGGCTTTATATGGAGGCTCGACGGGGAGATCAACAGAGTGTTGTCTGCAACCCGTCTGGAGGTTCCAGAAGGTCTCAATAAATAGCGTAATTGCTATAGACAACAAAATGTTGTCTGTAATGAAGAGATGGAAGTTCTGGATGGTCTCAATAAATTAGCTGAATAGCTGATCCTTCTTTCTATGTTTACCAGTGGAGTTAAATCACTGTTGGTGGTTAGAAAGTGTGGATTGGGAGGTGAGTAATTTAATGGGCCTTGGAAAGGTCGTTATACTCTTTAGGTTTGTGTGTCAGAGTTGAACTCTGTAATGAGCGGCCGAGCGCTGCCTATGTTTTGTGGGGGGAACTTGAGAGTTCCCCCTACCCGCCTCTAGGTCGCTCTTTGGTTTTACCCTCAAGCCAGGGTCCCACGGGCGGTATCGAAAGCGGGAATACTATTCTCCCGTTTCGCCTTTTATATTGATCTTATTTGATTGTATAAGATCTTTGACAATCTTCCTCGTGGAAGTTGTCTTTCCCGTTTTGGTGTTAGTGAGTCTGGGACGATGAGGGCGACTTCGGAGGGCTGCACTCTTTCTGCTTTCATGGGTGAGCTTACTTCCCTGCCTTGCCGCTAGAGAGCTCTTGTTTTGTAGTTCTGAGTGATGGTTTTGCGGTGTCCCATCGTCTTTGGTTGTTAAAGACATTTTTGGTGTCTTTTTGGGTGGTAAATTCACCACAATAACTAACCAGATTATGTTATAGAAGTGCTAGCTCAAACGGCTACCAGCACCCGAGATTATTTTTGGCTACTACCACCAGGATCTTCTCTCGGTGTGTGGGCTGAAAAACTGCTGCCACTACTGGGGATGGGACTGAAGGCTTATTATAAAAACGGGGGAAAAACTCGAGAGGAGGGTGTCCAGCCCGCTGCCTGG
Source organism: Adelphocoris suturalis (assembly GCA_030762985.1). Classification (NCBI taxonomy): domain Eukaryota; kingdom Metazoa; phylum Arthropoda; class Insecta; order Hemiptera; family Miridae; genus Adelphocoris; species Adelphocoris suturalis. The sequence goes on along the minus strand of CM061047.1, from coordinate 53,090,136 downwards.
AAAATTGTGTCCAACACACAGTTTTGAATGCCCAATTTCAAATACACAGAAAGTCTAGGAACTCAACTCAAGTAATTGAATCTAATTAAAGGTGATTTATTCTGTACCTAACTGTTCAACAAAGTCCGAAATGAGTCTCTAGTTCGCAATGTACTCTGAGTGACAATTTGTTCGGAAATGAACTTTAGGGACACCTAGATCATGGAACTAACGCTCCATGATGTTGATTGATACAAATGTAGAGTACAGTCGACTGCGGTGAAGGCGCCCTTTGGACCATTCTGTTTAGTCTATATATACTCGTAATTTCCTTCGTCCAAGAGCTGAACAGCATCCACTAATAGAAACCACGAACACTTGAATGTGTCATGAAAATCCATATGCTCATGCAACCTTTGCCATGCTTGTCAAGTTTTGACTACTTTGACCATATTTCATCTTTTTCTCAATTTCATTTTTCACCTTAGGCTACCAAACGACTCTAAAGGCCATCATTTTTGTTATGATGATGCCAGTATGATAATCGTGGAGAACTTTCAATACTCAACTTCGTAAAATCTTCTGAACAGCTTCCCTTGAACTAAATTCTTGCACAGAAAACGTAAAACTGTTTTTTAAAAAAATCACGAATTTATCATTGACTGATTGTGTGTTTTCTGTTGTGTTGTGACTGATTGTGTTAAACGCATAACACCAGTGATGCAATAGGATTCCTTCAAGTTTATTTGGATATTTCTGTGAAAGTTACTAGACACCCGTAAAATTTTCCAAGGCTGTTGGTTAACACAACGTTATCCAAAATAAATAATCAGCATCAGCAACTGTGGATGTTCCTTTCTTATCGTTGCAAACATGCACTGGCTACTTGAGAAATACCCTTTCTTGGTTAGAAGACTGCCAGCAATGGCTGGTGATCTTTAACAAGAGTTAAACCGCCTACCAGAAACTAGAGTTTCCCTTTTTAGGCCAAAGATGACAACACCGAACACTCAAACAAAATTAGACCTGCAATGCCATCCATCAGGTGTGACAGGGTAGGATCAAAGCCATAGGGGTAGGATCAAAGCCATAGCAAACTGCTGACAGATGTGAGAATCAAAAGATATGCTGGGGTTATAAAAAAATCATGAAATCATCAGAATTGACATTTTCAGATGCTCATCTTTGAGCCATGGGAGGGGGGTCTGTAACTTTTGAGATATAGACAACTTTGGACAAATTAACTGGTTGTTAAACTGAAAAAAGCAAACTATAGGGGTTGTTTGAAAAACCAAGAGTACCTATCTAGTTTCAGGCATTACAACTAGGGAGGGAGCCAACTTTAAGGCAGCAAAATTACCTAGTACAAATTTAATCTTCCTCACTGGACCAATAAGTGACAGCAAACTCATAGATTGACGGTGTTATTTATTTCTGCCACTTTCAAAGTTTCATTTGATCCCTTTAGACCATTTCTTTTCAAAAGTTCTCTAGGGCTCTGAATGCGTTTGAAACTCATTTTTCAGTCGAACTGATGGAACTACCTTGGGCATTGAGGAAATAAAAAAAATTAGCATTATGAAAAAGTTGGGGTGATATTACAAGAGTGATTTTGATGAAAAAACAACCTAAAATATTAGCCACTGCGAAATAACCTAAGTTAGCAGTAGTGAGATTTTGGCTTATTATTTTCACTAATAAACCTTAGTATTTAATTTATAAACACAGTACATACATGTTACAGCCCAAACATATTTGATTCCTCGACAGAGTTCAAACTCGTGTCCTTGCTTACTAAGGAGAAATTTCTCAATGGTTGCAACACTCCTATGAGGCCGATTCAATCAAATCTCTTCTACTGTGGGAGTTTTCCTTGCACGTAACACTTCCCAGGAGTCAAATATCAGCCGTCTATGCTGGTTTGGAGTTGGATAAACGACGAAGTGAAACCGTGGCTACTGGCTCAGCAGGTGCTCACTGGAAGAAGTCCAGCACTTGAGCACAGTCATTTTCATGGCCCGTGTTTTGACTCTAGTGAGTGAGGATGTGACAGATGAAATGTCAGGGAATGTGATGTTTGTAGTCTTTTGGCTCAAGAGGGATTTAACCGACTCAACACGGAAGGCACAGCATCGATGCCCAGCCGGTTTTTCCCACTGACGGAGGGCACCACATCAGTGCCCTGAATTCCCTTCCCTCTAGTTTTGAATTAAGGGGGATATCAGGGTTGCCTAATGTTCGATAAATCCTTTAAGTTATGCTGATGCCCGCCATTTTTGTGTCGAGGGAGCTAAAGTTACCTAGTTTGACTTTATAATAAGATAGGTTACAGTGGTGAGTTTCTCGTTCAAAAAAGTTCCACCAGTGGCAAATTTATCGGTTTTTGGTCCCTCGTTGAGTTGGTTAATTAATTATTGTTTCATGTTATTTTGGGTCCTACTGACTGCACCAACTGTTATGGTCCAAAAATGTTTGATACTTCGACAGAGTTCGACCTCGTGTCCTTACTTACTGAGATTTAATTAAAACTTCTTCGACTGTGAGAATTCCTTGCGCAACACTATTTCATAACATGTGTGTTACCAAATACATTTCACTCAATCTGTTCTGGTATTGAATATACTTGATTTATTTTCATGAGGTTTGTATTGAAATTGAATATAAATTAATTTTCCTTTTTAGGTTTTGGTCTCAAACGCCGTATTCTTTGATGATAACCCCCAAGGTGTTACTCGGAATCCCTGGTACAACCAGAGATTCAGGAAAGTACTGCTACAGGTAGTAAAAATCAATTTTTCCCTTTTCAGCCAGTACCTATTTAATGCTCTCACTTATTAACTGATACTAGTTTTAAGTGACCTGTCAATATGAGTGGAAAATACTGTAATGTTCATGAGAACTTGAACATCATTGTCTGAAACCGTTTAGTCATTACTCATTTAGTCATTCATGTTCAAATTATTTCAATATAGGTGCCTACTTGATTCAATTTATAATAGTTTGTACATCTTATGTTTGTATTTGAGTGGTATCATCGTGATATCAGCCATGCATTGAATATAATTAGCTATCACTAATAAATGCATGAGGAGTGCTATCTGGTCTCATTTTTATTATTAGGTACATTATTCATACCATGGACACTTCATATTAAATATTCATACTATGATAATTCTGCATGTGCCAAAAAATTATTACATCAACCTTTCTTAGCTTCGTAATTTTAAATTTCCCTTGTTTTAATCTACTCCTGTACTCCTTACAGTAAGTTAATAAACATATCTGCTGATCTTAAGTTATTTATAATTTTAATGAATGAACAAATTTTTATTGTCTATAGTTATTTTAATTAGGTACTGAAAACTATTTTTGTAACATCCAATCAGATATTTACAATACCCGTCAATGCTCAAAATAGTCACGTAATTCTAAAACATGTGTGGTGGATTACCTTTTCCATGGAAAACCGTTTTTGTTCTGAGACTTATGTAATCATTAATTTTTGAATAAAATGAGTATGCAAGTATTTTTATCGTCTTTTAAATGTTGAATCGTATTTTGCTAGCAGTTGTTTTATTGAAACCTCACCTGTACAACAAAGACAAGACGAACAGAACTCGTTCTTTGCGACTCTGGACTCTCTGATTGCAGCTTCTTGTAGTGAAAATATCATCTCAATGAAATATCCTGGCTTAACTTCTTTTTAAATATCAGTATCGCTGGTTGAATTGTAGGATTTTCGATAGGAAATGGCTGCCGTTGATCTCATAAACATCAGGTCCGAAAAACATTATGGAAGAGAGAGCTGTACAGAAAAGAATAATGATCTGCGCTAATTAAGAAATAATAAACCTTTATGTAATAATTTGCAGAGTTTTATCATGGTCTTTTGGTTTGCTATGGCCTTAGAATGCGTTCACGCTTAGGCTATTGCCAATCTAAACTCTTCAATTGGTCACCAATGAACTTGTTATGACATTATATGAACCTCATGAGCTGCAACATCGTGGTCAGACTTAAACTACCCTCCATATTTTATTGAAATCAGGGTGGCCCCCAACTGGAAAAGTCAGGGAAATGTCAGGAAATTTTGTAAGAACCACAAAATGTCAGTTTCATTAATTTTTTTAATGAAAACATTGTATAATTCGCAGCGTTCTTAGGTATATTCTAACTCCTAAGCAATCGAACTTCAACAGTCTACTTTATCGTACTATATTATTACGAGGTGGGTTATCCGAATGTCAAAAATAATTATCATGAGTGGTGGTTAAACTGTTCAAAGAGTAACACACAGATACAGGGTGCGGCAGAGAGGACGGACAGTTTTAAAAAACTCATAAAATAGTTAATTTTTATTGAAAAACAAATTTATTGATGCAATCAGGTTCGCAAGGAAATAGCATTTGAGACAGTCAAGTGTGAAAAATCACATCAGGCATGTGGTGGCCGAAATCGTTGATGCAGTGCTGGAGGCGTTCTTGGAAGTTTGCGTAGACTCTCTCCAACATACGAGAGACGTCCGGAAAAAAAGGGGACAATTGTCGTAGGGGGTGATGGGAATTTTTTTTTTCAAAGTTGGCATACCTGCGTGTAGGGGAACTCCTAACGGTCACAATGAGTGCTCGCCTGTCTCAGTTCGTTCAAAAATGTCGTCGCAGGACCCCGTCGCGTCAACCTCTGCAGGTGTCGTTCGCTCCACCTACCGCAGGTGCGAGATTCGGGCAGTGATCAAGTTCCTCACTTTGCGCCGAAATTCAGCTGCCGAAATCCATCGTCAGCTAATGGAAACCTATAGACCTGATGTGATGACACGTTCGAAGGTTTTCAAGTGGGTTAAGGAGTTTAAAGAAGGTCGCACAGACACGCACGATGAAGAAAGAAGTGGGATGCCGTCTGTCGTTTCAGAAGAACTTGTGCAGCAAGTCAATGAAAAAATTCGCAGTGATCGTCGTGTGACCCTCGACTCCCTTCATGAAATGTTCCCACACATCTCACGGACCGTTATGGGTGAAATCGTTTCTGAAAAAACTTGACTACAGGAAGTTGTGTGCCAGATGGGTGCCGAAAACAACGCCATGACAATGACAACGCCAGGCCCCACACCGTGCGTGTGACCCAGGACCTCCTTGTGAGATTTGGATGGGATGTCATTAACCACCCACCATATTCCCCTGACAGGCGCCCTCGGATTTTCATCTGTTCACAAAACTGAAGGAGTTCCTGGGTGGAAAACGGTTTTCCAGCGACGAGGAGGTCAAGGAGACTGTGGAGAAGTGGCTGTTGGAGGTGGAGCGGAGCGTCTATGACGAAGGCATAAAAAAGCTCGTGCCTAGGATGCAGAAGTGTGTGGAACTTGCCGGGGGACTATGTTGAAAAATAAAGGATTAAATTTTGAATATATCCTGAAAATTTCATTAAAATATATGCATTTTTCTAATTTTAACAGCATTTGTCCCCTTTTTTTCCGGACATCCCTCGTAGCTCAACTTGGCGTCTTCCACGCGAATTGCGTCCTTCAATTCGTCCAGAGTTCAGGGCTTGTTCTTGTATACTCTAGCCTTGAGGTGTCACCATAAGAAAAAATCGCGTATGGATAAATCTGGGGACCGAGGAGGCCAATGAATATCGCCAAACCTGGAAATAAGGCGACCAGGGAAGAAAGGGCGAATTACGTCCGTTGATGCTCTGGCTGTGTGAACGGTCGCCCCATCTTGCTGGAACCACACACGTCAGGTTGGAACACGTCGCCGTCGTAATTCAAGGAAAAAGAAGTTGGTGGTCATTTCGACGTAGCGCTCTGAGTTCACGGTAACAGCATACTTCCAAGAACGCCTCCAGCACTGCATCAACAATTTCGGTCACCACATGCCTGATGTGATTTTTCACACTTGACTGTCTCAAATGCTATTTCCTTGCGAACCTGATTGCATCAATAAATTTGTTTTTGAGTAAAAATTAACTATTTTATGAGTTTTTTAAAACCATCCGTCCTCTCTGCCGCACCCTGTACATTGTGACATCGACATGTCTTAGGCTCTCGGTTACTACAACACTTAGTAGTAAACCATGTGTGGGAAAAATCAACTAAGTATTGAACTAGGGAGGCTGGCCAACGAATTCGACATGTCTTTTGCCAAGGAACGAATTTTTTAAGCAGTATTTTAAGAGTTTCTGGGAATACACCCTATATATGACGTTAAATACGACGTTAAAATCTAGGGTTGTATTATTTGGTGTACGAAATGGATAAGTAGGGGGTCCCATCTAAATAACTCAATTTTTCTTTGAAAATTCGTAAAAATGACAAAAAACAGTATTTGATTTTGATATTTCTAGTCAGGGGAATCTGGAGTTCGGTCAGGGAAATTTCAAATTTTCATTTGGGAGCCACCCTGTAAATCCAAAGAAACTGGCATTTCAGAAGGACGCGTGTTGATCCACTAACAGGTGGCTCATTCCCAATGTTGGGTGATTCTCATCAATCCCAACCCAAAAACAATAATCTATCAGTGTGGAAGGAATAAAGATCATTCTTTTATTTTATACAATAATTTTATTACGATTTAAATATAGTTTTTTACACAAGCCTTATACAAACACTAAATAACACAGTAATATCAAAGACACTTTTCGTTCAGAATTCAAAGACAAACTCTCTTTGACTTCGTAACCTGAAGATAAAATTTGTAATTTACATCCAAAATTTATATTTTTTCAAACACTATTTTCATAAAAAATTAAACACAGTCAACAACAAATGAGCTTTTTTATTTTATTCAACACATTGTTAATTACATTCATGTCCACAAATGCATAATATTTTTTTATTAAATATTTGAGATCTGTGTAAAATTGCTAATGAACCACACTTTGGGTATTTTTCAAAGAAATTAGTCATTGCCTAGTGCTCTTCCACAGTGAAGAATTGTAAAAAAAGAAAAAGAATGGTTACAGCAGATAGGGAGATGATTTCAAAATTAGTGGGAAATTTCGAAGGGATTTTATTTCCTACATGTACTGTTTTTGAACTTGAATTGAATAACAATACGTAAACTTCTGGATCAGTCCTGTACGGAACTTTTGAAGGATTCATGAATGTTTCCTAGAGTATTGAATGAATACAATACTAATAATAGGTATGTAGGTAATTTGAGTAGTTATAAATAAAAAGGAAAGCTATTTCCTATCTAGATGTAATTCCAGCAAGTACATATTTACAGGGGAATGGACAAATTTCCCTGAAGGGGTTTTTTTGTGGGGAGAAGGTGGTAAACGTGAGTATCATACTTCCAATGATCTAGACACTGTTGGCCATTCTACTTTCACTCTATGTCCTAAAATACCTCTCCTGCAGTGACAAGAAAAATGAAATTCTTAGATATAGTGATGAGCAGGTATTTTCAACTTTTCCCCCATTTTTTACTTGATCAATAAACAATTTAAAAATTCGCTTATGATGCAGGTTTTAGTAATCATCTATTTCAAGATGAAATTCATTAAATAATTACATATATAACAGCTCTCCATTCTATTTATACGACTCAAAAGTTGATATTATCTGAAACTCCATACAGAACCTACATTTACCAACAAAACATTAAAAGAGATTACGAAAATTGTGAAATTACCAAGCAAGCAAACATCCAATAACTAAAATATCTCATTTATTGTTACGTATTATTTGTGAGTCACAATAATCAATAAGATTTGCTTTCTTTCCACGGGCTGGTTCCCATATTTGGACAACACAAAATATCTTCAACCATTTCAACAGGCTTAATAAATTGCACTAAAAAATTATTTTTTTCCAGCATCAGCCTTATCAAACTATTCTGTCATAATTAAGACGAAACTAACGTAAAAAATAACCTTTCTGTTTAAAATTGTCATCTATGAATGTATACATTAAGTTATTTACAATTATTTTTTATTTAAGTACAAAAACTATCGACACATTTATTTTATGTACAATGGTCGGTAAGACCGATTAAAAAAAGATGATATTGAAAATAAAAAATATACGAAAAAACTAAAACGTGATGACGTTTGAAATGAAACTATACGAATGAGAGTTCCTTTATCAAAATAAAACTTGAAATTCAAGTAAAGATGACACAAATCGAAATGGAATTTAAAATATTAACTCACTATGATACAGCTCACGCACATACGAGCTAACACTTTTATGGCATGGACATCAATAGTTACATCCCTAGAGCGGGCGGTGGTTTATATATCGACATCGATCAATTAATTACACACTACATTTAACAATACCTATTAAAAATAAAACAAGAATTAAGTACATAGTACCAGACTAAGTGCATGACATAACGTACCTACTCGATAAAGAGGAAAATAAAAGGTGTACAGAGTTGAGAGTCTGCTGTTTTATATGGCAATCATTAGCACTACCAATCTTACTTTAGTTTGTTAAGCATCTGATGGTAAATATGTCCGTAGGATAATTCCGTCCTGAATCCACAGCAAATAAAGCCAGACAAACATGATTTTGAGTTGAAATTGATTAACTTTTCTCGATTTACCCAAATGTTTCCTTTTTTAGACAGTAAAATACTGAGGATGTTACAGTGCTAGTTGAGTGATCGAGAAAATATGGAGGATGTCAAAATTTAGAAAGGCGGCAGATCCATCTGTTCTACAGGAATTTTCCTTTTCATCAACGACTTAGGTCAGGAGGTGTCGGAAAAACGTTCCCATATCAGATATCTAATCAAAAGGTAACCGTGGCAATGGTTTGGTCGTGAAATATTTTGGGCTGTTTCTCATAGACATTCAGGCATTGTTATTTAAGCAGTGAACTGACAGCAAAGTAATTCAGAAGAAATCTGACAAAACACATCGACTTGATATGTCACAGTGGGACCCCTCAAGTAATACAACCGAGTCTTGCGTCGCCTGAGTGGTGTCGTAGCTCTAGTGCCACTGCAATCTGAAGGTCATACACAGCAATCAAGAATCTTTCAAGAGGGTGGGTGATGGGAAATCAGGTTTTCCGAGTTGAAAAGAAAAAAATTAGGGTTTACTTTACATTGGAGTGGCTGAAATAAGCTTTGTTCCAGCACAACACTGTAGAAATATCAAATCTACAGATTTTGTAGGTACATGTTAGGTTGGTACTACAGCAAGTGCATGTGCTGTGAACTTGCTAGTAGTAGTTGTGAAGTATTTGGTTCATTTCTATTCACTCTCGTGATCTCTTCAAATAAAGTGTTTTGAGTAGCTGGTGTGTTGAGTAAATGGAATTGCGATTGTGAATTCCTACAACCACCACGATTCAACTTCTCATCTGACACATGCGCAGTTGTGGTCGTGGTTTATCACAATTCCAGCAAGTATGATTGAAAGAGATCGTACCAAAGCCTTCCCCTGTTGATATCCCCGATAACCTTATTCATTGCAAATGAAACTATTTTCATTGCTTGTTAAATAACGTAAATCAGTCAAATTAACAGCTCAGGCTGACCATTTGGTTTTCTTGCAACAGTTGTTGAGGATTGAATCTTGATCGACCGTTGGCTGACATAGATTTCAAAGGCCATACACAGAAGTTACCTGCGGTTCTAGGAAGCTATTGGAGCTGGCCAGTAGTAGTAGTTTATATTCCGCTTGTGCGATTCTTTGCTTAGGTATGGTACACTAACCCCTCAGTTTTGCACAGTTCCATAAAAGAAAGAACTCAGAGGGCAGGTAATCAACTGACAGGAGGCAACAACACAACTGGTGTTCCTAATTTTTTCTAGTACGCAGGGTAAAAAGTCTGGTGACTTCCTTCCTGCGAAACGTAGGAGAAAAAGGAACAAAACCAAACTGGTAAATTCCAATAGGATACCAATGGATAAGAGTAGAAAATGGACAGTTTAAACCTAGTGAAGGTTCCAGTTTGCCGTCGTAAGGCCCAATAAGAAGTTGGCATATCAGAATGAACGACCAACATAACAGCAGCAGTGGTGGGTTTTAAGGAGTTGGGAGTTACACCACTAAGTATAGATGCATAGAAGTAAATTAGTACTTCTAAGATAAACTAAATTTTCATTAGAAGTAAGTTAATCAATAACAACGCCATCATCAGTAAAACAAAGAGATTTGGTTTGGTGGCACATTCATGATTCTATATTATACCACTCAACGAGATTTATTGAGGCAGAATATAAATCAAAATGTAAACATTACAAAATTAACAATAATTAAAAAACGGTACCTATGCAGGTATCTTAGTAATGGTGATTGATGGCAGTAAAAACGAATTACTACCAACCACATTAACATCGAAAATGTGCGAATTTATAATTAATTCCGCTGTATGAATTCTTTTAACTAAATCTGTCGAAAACAGCAACATTAATAAAATATTGACAATATTAAATCAGGAAGACGAAAATTATATAAATTAGTACACTCACTAAAATATGCATAATACAAATCAATTGAATGTATAGCTGAAAAACCGATAGTGACGCAAGTAGTAAATATAGAAAATGCTTTACAACGAAGAAAATAATTAATATAAAAACATACTTTGGATATGGACGTATAAAATTTATTGCTATAAACGGCCACAATATTTAGTAGAAAGCAGTGTTGGGCGATCTAAATAAGAGAATGTGACATGGTAGCAGAATGTTTGGCAGAAGGTAGCTAGTCTGTGAAAATCGTCGAATTTAGTAGGTAGGAATTCAAAGTTAAAGTACTTGAGAGATAGAGTTCAAGAGATTTAAAAAAATATTGTTCTGTAAATTTATTTTTTGTTGAGAGCAGATATCTCAAAATCTTCACAGAATTCAAAAACTGTTAGTTTTTAATCGTATCTTCAAAAGGTTATGTAACTTGTCCGACAATCATGAAATACCACTAATGGAATTGCACTGAAAAAAATAAATCGTAATTCTAATTGCACAATGTCTTTGCGTTCGTCAGTAATTTACGAATGAAACACACAAAAATTAATTCAAGTAATAGGTTTAGATTTGTAGAGGTCAAAGTAAAAATTTGCTCTTTAAATGCAAACTTTAGGCTGGAAATAGCTGATTTGAAATTATTCAACAATTATTTATCATATAATAACTTAATAATATTCTCAAATTCTCCTGCTGACTAGCAAAAGTTCTTCTTAAATACTAACTGTACACTTTTGAGCATTTTATAAAAAGAAGGAATTTGCCACAAGTCAACTCTCCGTACATACATCATCAGCATCTCAACCTTTAAAGTATTACCATGAAAAAAAAAAAAAAAAAAAATTAAAGTTAAAAGAATTTTTGTACATATTTACATTACCATTATTTCATATTTTATGCATTGTTATGTTCGATGGACAATATTATGAACAATTTTTATTCAGACGGTCCCATTAAGCCAATTTATTGGGTGAAAAATGGCACGAGATATTATTAAGGATTAAACATCAAAATTAACAGTCACAATACGAAAAACAGCTAAGTTTATGACATCGAAAAAGATCTTTTTTAAACATCAAAAACACTGAGCGCGGACATTTATAATGGTAAGGAACATTTAAAGAGAAACATGCAACATTTGTGGTCTCATTTAAAATTACATAGATACACATTGAATATATATCTTCATCTTTATTTGAGACAGGTCAGTGGGGTTTAAGAGTATTTCGAAGATAGAGAGAGAGTTACTGGTAGGTTAGGATAGAAAGGAACGTGCTTGAACAGTATTAAGCTTTTCAACGTTGCTCTTTCAATCCTGTGAGCCCATCGAAGGATTTATAATGTTTAAAAATAGCCAGACGAAAAAGAACATGTTCTTAAGGGCGAATTAGACCATTCCCTGAAAATGCACGATGGAGCGAAGAGGTAGGTAAAAATGCCAAATAAGCTTTAATACCAACATTAGAAGAATGTTCACGTGTTCAGAAGACAGAGGTTATTTTCAAACATAACCTGGAGTTTCAACACTACTTGTGACTCCCCCAACTACACTTATCCTATCTTCGTCATGGAAGGTCATTCTTCATTGGTGCCGCCAATGGGCATTCACGCATTGGCCCAAGTCAGAGAATGGCCCAGTACCTTATTCGAATGGGTTCGAACCGATTCAAGCCACTCATATCCTGCTCAAGTGGTTATTGAAGTTATTTTATCAATACCTTTCGTTCAGTGGTTCCGATCAGACAAAATGGGAATGTTCATCCATTAACCCGAAACCACGGAAACGTGAAAAAAAGAGTTCATATCAAGATTTTCATAATGAAAATCACATTGTTCACTTTAGGTTCTTGAACGCCATAAGCCGGTAGGACTACTGCAGTAGTTCAGTCTTAAGGTATTGTGAACTCAAAAGTCAATGAAAACAAACAATTGATGTACAAACAAAATTGCCACTTGAATAAAAACCTTGGTCAAATGTAATAACTCATCAATAAATGAAAAACAATAAACAGTAGAATCAGAGGAATAAACAAATTCCTGTCTTTCAACTCGTGACTATCAATTTTTCTTGGAAGTAGGTAGCTACCGTTTTAGGCAGGTTTCTTCCTTATTGTTCAACAACCTACCCAACCATCCTAAACTACTATGGCTTTTGGACAACCCCATTTAATGAAGCTGCGATAAACGTTAATTTTTGTATTAAAAATATAAAAAAAGAAAAAGAGCAATCAAATTTAATTATTTGTGACGCGTTTTTGTAGAGATCTGGGAAGTTGCATTCTTTTCAAAACATTTAATATTTACATACAAATTCAATGTATTATGTACAACGTACTAATAACTAGAGAAGAAAAATATTCTCTTTCATAAAATATATACAGCCTTTTATCTTGTTAAATTTTTTCGTGAATTTATGCACAGCTGAATTCATTCGAACAGCTTTGTAGTCGTATCTTAGAAGTGGTTGAGCATTGCTCATTTTTATGTTATTGTTTCAATTATTTCTTCTTTGAAATTTCTTGTACCAAGTGGGATAGCACAAACGATGGGATGAACACTGAACTTTTCTTTCATGTTGAGACTTGTTTTCACACGATGATTTCACGGATCATGCGGCCAGTGCGGGAGTTAGGGGTCGAGTATCCTGATTCGAGGGTTTCATCAAAAGACATGGGCGGCATATGTTGCTGGTGCTGCTGCCTAGCGGCGTCGTCCATGTTCTCCATCATCATGTGGTGCTCCATGTACGGGTCAGGTAAACCACTCACATCATGATATGGGGATTCTGAAACAACAACTTAACATTAGAATTTATATTTTCCGGGACTAAAGTATGATGATAACAGCTACAGATTACTTAAGACAACACTTGAGTAATGGAGAGCTCAATACAAATACTTATGTACATCTTGTTACTACATGATGAGTTAAGTACTAATTAGAAAGTGTACAGGCTATTACTTACAAAGTATGAGTCCTTCGCTCAATTTGCATTGAAAAAAAGGGTGGGCCAATGGTTAAAAACATCTTCAAAGTTTTAAACTGAAGTTGGATTTGCTCTTCAATGTATAACTTCATTTCCAGTCAATATATTTGCAACATAATTGTCAACCTCAGCAAGGCTCAGGCGTATTTTCATTGAATACAATTGATTATGCTGGGTACAGTGATATTGTGCCTATGAGCATGTTGTTTCAAACTTCTTAGTTAGAGTTCACATCAAGTATTACAGGCTGTAATGTGACACTACCAACTAGAAAAAAGGCGAATAATACACATCTAAGGAAAATCTAGGTCTGCAGATTTTGAACAGAAAATTTAGAACAAGAATCAGTTTAATGATTTTAGAGACCATTTTACTCTTCAAGTTTAATGGGGTCATGCTTGATTGGTTTATTGGCAAGAGCTTGTTTTATCTGGTTTCCAATTTCAATTACACAGAGATTTCACGCTGTATTTTACGTTCTTACACGTGTGGTCAAGTTTTCTAGTACCTATCGAGCTGTTCAACCATGATCTTGAATAGCAAGTTCTTAGGATCATTCAGAAATTGAATCACTTTTCTTCTCTGACAAAGCTTAAATATAGATCACGTGGGTGAATGGTAATATCACATATAGAACACAGAATAATTCAATGAGCCAAGTTTAACAATAAGTACCCATGTGGTGTTGACGAAGGGCCTTGTCCTGGTTGTATTCTTGTCGAGAGGGGTTGTTGGAGCGAGAGTAGTCTGGAGTAGCCGACGGCATGAGGTGGGGGTAGGGGGCGTAGTCGTCAACAGTACCATAACCTCCGTGGTTCAGTGGATCGTACACACCTGCAATCACACAATACATAATTTGAGTTGAACAGATTATTGTTACGATCCAATCGATTGAATCAATCGATTCAATGTGCAGAAATTCTCAATCGACTCATTGTGCATGAAATTCGCTAACAAACACATATGTTCGTACTAACTACGGTTATGAGCTATTGTATAAGTATCTTCCTACTAAGTTTGATTGTGGACTATTACAGTATAATTGTATAATATATACTAAATGCTCACCATAGGGGTTGTTCCTATCATTCAAATGGTGATGATGATGCTCCTGGCTTGCCGCTAGGTTAGCCGCATTGTTGGCCTGAGCTGCCATCTTCATTTGCCATAATGAGTCCTGCGAGTTAACGGATCCCCCATTGTTTGAGTTTGAATAGCTGTTTTCCATGTAACCCATGTTAACCCCTGCAAACACGTCAGGAAGAACTATAAGGCGGGGGGAAGTATGATCCGTATTCAAAGTAGGTTTTATTTGAAATAATCATGCATGACATAATCATTACCTTCCACCTTAGTTTGGCAGGCTGCATTAGACAATACAAGTATATTACTTATCAGACATTTATTATTGAACATTTAATTTTTTTAAATCAAAGATTAAGTTGATTTTCAAACCATAACGTTTCTGATATCCCCTAAACACTCTCCTGAAATGAACAGAAGTAATCTGTTGCACAGTCAGCCTGGGGTCAAAATAAGCTATAATAATTTCTTATTATCCCTGTCTCAGAGGATATAAAGCGAGTACTCTGTTAGATTTTCTGGCAACTGAGATGGGAAAGAAGTAGAAATATCTATATTAAAATAGATGTAGTAGCAAGAATTGATGAACCAGCAGGTCAGTGGTCTTGAAGGAAATTAGAAAGGTAATGGCTCATTAAATATATCATGTAGTCATGTAATATATTGGTGATTCAATTGGTTATAGACATGTTAAAAAATATATTCCAATCAACTCACAATTTGAAAAGGGATTGGTTTTCAGGTCAGTAAAAAAGTTTGATGATGAAATTTAACTTTCATTAGTATAAATGCTGAATTAAATACCTAAGAACGAACGACCCCCAATGATGAAGTTATTGCATCAAACTACTAAGAAATTTGTGAAACGAAATAGGTCAAAATGAGCGTAATCTAACAGAGGGAATCACAGGGCGTGAAGAGTTTGAGAAGACAGCAGAACTGGGTGTAGATGTGAGAGAGAAACACGTTCGAACGGGGGGGATTCAGTCGAATTCGACGAATTCAGAAACATAAGTGCCAGTTGAAGCACTACAACAAAATGGATGAAGTTTGAAAGGATGATGGAATGGAGTTTGGAACAAAATTTTGCATGCACTGCCCTACCTTCCATCAAAAGCCGTGTTCAATGGCTTCACGTTAATAATGCTGAACGCTCCTTTGGAGAGGAATGACTTCAGCTACTATATGTTGACAAGGTAACTACGTACATTAAAAGCTTCAAAAAAATGCAAATTTTCCGAAATTTTATCAATAAAAATCCATTTTGAGGGAAAAAAGCTAAAAAGTCTAAATATTTTTTGAATAGAATATAATATGATAATTTTATAATCTGGAACACATTTCAGCAAGTTGACGATATCATGAAATACCTAGGTATCCAGTCAAGAGCGAGGTCCATCGAGTGTTCCAATGCTTTGTTTTCCATGCCAGATGATGGGTGGTAGTATGGAGGTGGCGCTTGCTGAACGATACTGGGATGGACACTGAAATCAAAACATCGTTGTAAGCATATCTGAAATAATTCACGGAAACGAAACACACAGGTTTACGGGATCGAACACAATTTATTGTGATACAACAGCGGTATAAGTTGAATAAAATGGGAGAGCAATACAATCGTCATGAGACACGGGAACTGAATGAATGCAGGTTACACATCTTTCCGCAACTTGCGCGCCGAGAGCGCTACTGTCCATACACTGGTTGAGGAATATCAATTATTTAACACAATAGGTAAAGATGAACATAAATGGTTAACATGAATACAATAATCTTTGATTGCGTTGTACAGTTTCGGGAGCACAGATCACTCATTAAGTTTAATTAGTTTAATTACATTCGGGAGTAGTTTCCTTGTTCCATTCAGATACAGCTACACTAGCGCTCGACTCGGGAGTTCGGTGAACTCCGAGGCGGGAGATATGAATTTAGTCAGAGGCGGGAATTATGAATTTTGGTCACGACCAAACATCCTCCCCCCCCAATTCCAGCGGAATTCTAACATGGTAACTCAATTGTCAATAGGCAGGGGGCACAGTTTTCGTACGGGTCGATCAATAATGTTGGTGCTAGTGCGCACCTTTGCAACGCGGGAGACATCATCCTTGCCGGGGATCAACTCAACTATAATGCCTTTTGGCCAAGAGAGAGGGGGAGCATTGTCTTGCATGATCAGAACAACATCGCCTATCTTGGCTGGTTTGAATGGGGTGTTCCATTTTTGTTTGGACTGCAAGTCTAGTAAGTACTCGGTTCTCCATCTCTTCCAGAACTGCTCGACTACAGCGTTAACAAATCTCCACTTAGGAGTGAGACGCGAGCTGAACTCAGCGACCGTAGATTCGGGAAGGGCAGTGAGGGGCCGCTGAATTAAAAAATGACCGGGAGTCAGAACTAAGAAGTCATCAGGTGATTCTGATTGATGAACTAGAGGGCGACTATTTAGAATTGCCTCAACACGAGACACTATTGTGGTGAACGTTTGTAGATTAGGGGTATGCGATTGTAACGTGAGGATCAGCAGCCGTTTGGCTGACTTGACTGCAGCTTCCCACAAGCCTCCGAAGTGGGGAGCTCTGGGTGGAATGAATTTCCATTCAACTCCCCTGGCGGCCAAACGCACTTGTAGGCTCTCGGAGATACCAGAATCCATGGCCTTGCGAATTTCTGAGAATAGTCGGGCGGCACCGGCGAAATTGGTGCCATTGTCAGACCAGATGGTGGTAGGTACTCCTCGACGTGCCATGAAGCGTTCAAGGCATTGAAGGAAACCATCAGTTGTAAGGTCCATTACTGTTTCTAGGTGCACTGCTTTTGTAGCGAAACAAACAAACACAGCCAAGTACACCTGAAATGAACGGGATCCCCTTTTTCCTAACAAAGTGATTTCGAATGGACCTGCGTAATCAATGCCGACCGTTTGAAACGGAAAGGCTCGTTCAACACGGCCTTCGGGCAGCTGTCCCATAGTTGTCTCATACGGTACAGGTTTTATAGAGAAACAGCGGACACAACCTTTTAAGCAACGGGACACTACGGCACGACCATTGATGATCCATAGGCGAGAGCGGAGGTATGCCAGAGTGGCGCGGGGACCAACATGTAGACAGGCTTCATGTGCCTGCTTAACTATCAGTTCGGTCAGCTTGTCTTCCGAAGGTAACAAGGCGGGATGCTGAGTTTGATACTCCAAACTACTAAGGGCCAATCTACCTCCCACTCTGAGTAAGTTATCGGGGGCAAGGAACACGGAAAGTTGAGCTACAAATTTTGGTAAATTCTCCTCCTTCCCACGGGATTTCAGGGATTGGAAGATTTGCGGGAAATGCCTTTGCTGCGCACGGCGAACTAATCTTCTCTCCGCCGAACCAAGTTCAGCTGTAGTCAGCGGACCCGAGCGCTTCTTGAACGCCCGACAATTGTGCGCAAAGCGCAATACCCATCCTATAACTCTCTTTAAGTGAGAGTAGGAACTAAAGCGAGATTCAATGTCAAGAGGTACATCCTCTGTCTTGGTGATTAAGTTAATGGCACGGGAAGCTCGGATTTCCGAGGTTACATCCGGAGAGGACAGGTCGGGGCGTACCCTTCTAATGGGCCACTCCGCTCTTGGTGTGCACAGCCACTCCGGACCACTCCACCATAGTGAGTCATTCACTATCTGGGATGGTAGAGCTCCACGCGAAGCTACGTCAGCGGGATTGTCCTGAGAACGCACGTGAAACCACGAATCGGGCGCAACATGATTGAGAATTTTTGCTACCCTATTTCCTACAAAGACCTTCCATATTGGTGCAGGATCAGCAGTTATCCAAGATAGAGCTATGACACTGTCAGAGCAGGTGACAATATGCTTGTCTGTGACGGAAGGGAAATTGGGGCGTACTTTCGAGATCGTCTTGCTCAATAGTTCGGCGGCGAGCAGCTCAAGACGGGGAATAGTTTCTAGTTTTAAGGGAGCTATTCTGGCCTTAGCCATAATCAATCTGGGAATATATTGGCCATTCACATCACTGACCACGTATATCACGGCAGCATACGCCTTCTCTGAGGCGTCAGCGAAACCCACTATCCACTGCGAAACGTTGGAGCTGGGAACGTGACGAGGAATCCTAAGGAGCTGCAATAAATCTAAGGATTCGGACAATACCTGCCACTCTCTCGAGAGGTGTTCGGAAATAGGATCGTCCCAGTCGCATTTTGAGCGACAGACTTCTCGCTGTATAGATCTGGCGAATACCGCCACCGGGATCACCCAACCTACGGGGTCATAGATTTTTCCTATCTGGCTAGCCAACTCTCTTTTCGTGCGAACCATTGGGGTAACAGGTACTTTGAAAAAGAATGAATCCGATCTGGGATCCCAAGCCACTCCCAACATTTTGAGAGGCTTCTCCTCCTCTCCGGTCATATCTACACAGTCCGTATGCGGACTGACGTGCTCTTCGGGAATCCCTTCTAGTAGGGCGAGATCACTAGAAGCCCATTTTCTGAGCTCTAGGCTAGCGGAGGCTAAAAGTGCTTGAAGTTCTTTTCTTACTCTAATAGCCGTTTCGATAGAGTCTCCTCCCCCGTGTACGTCATCTACATAAGTGTTTTGCAGCAACACTTGGGATGCCAACGGAAAGGATTCCGCGGAGGTTTCAGCTAAATGTTTTATCACGCGGTTGGCTAAAAACGGAGCACATGCTGTGCCATACGTAACTGTGGTAAGCGCAAAGTCCTTAATGGGATCTTGAGGAGAATCTCTCCAAACTATACGGAGCATGTCCTGATCCGGAGAGGGATGTCTGATTTGCCTAAACATTTGCCTAATGTCGGCGATGAATGCGAATTTAAACAGCCGGAAGCGAGTTAATATCGTAGCTATTTCGGGGAGGAGACTCGGTCCTACATGTAATATCTCATTGAGGGATCTCCCATTTGAGGAGCGTTGCGAAGCGTCGAAAACTACTCTTATTTTTTCTGGAGGGTCGCCTTCTCGGCGAACGGCGTGATGCGGTATGTAATAATGGGGTTGACCTAACTTTGGAGGCTGAACGAATCTCATGTGGCCCTGATTAAGATAATCCGACATGAATTCCCTGTAAGCGGATGCTAGCTGATTATCAGCTCGGAATTTACTTTCCACACTATATAGTCGGCGGAGGGCAATGTTGCGGGAGTCACCTAAAGATGATTTATCTTGCGAGAACGGGAGTGCCACCTCATACCTTCCTAACGAATCACGGGAGACGGAATTTAGGAAAATTTCCTCGGCTTCCTGTTCAGCAGGAGTATAATGGGCAGCTTCTTCTACTGACTCTATTTCAAACATACGACGGAGAAGATCATTAGTTTGCGATTCTGTTGCGCTGCTGCAACTGACTTCAAGGGTGGATACTTGACAACAAACGTGTTCGGGAACTACACTCGTTCCCTGGGGGGTTTGCAACTTATTGGCAATCGTAAACAAGGAGACTGACTCAGTTGGTCCGACAAGAGGGGGAACTAACGAATACAAATTACGTATGAATACAGGTGGCGAGCTCAAGCGAGCGGGAGCGTCAACGGAAGTGTCAACGGAAACTAGGTCACTGACATCTGAATTCAGGGTCAAACTAGCGGGAGCGTCAACGGGAGTGTGAACGGGAACTAGGTCAGTAACAGCTGGTCTCAAGGTCAATGGGGTGTCTTCCCCTTGCTTCACACTTTCATTAAATCGGACCTTCCTTTCCTTGAGGAAGGGGAAGCGATAGCTTTTCTCATAGTTAGTGGGAAATTTTCTGGGTATGTTGCCTAAAGCTACCCAACCTACACGAGTTCTCATGAAGTGGGGCCCCTGACCTTTAGGCGCTGCTGTTTCCGGGAGCATGAGCGCTGCAAAGAGACCTGAGCTAAATAACATGTCAATATTGTCTTTTTTACTAAACTCGGGATCAGCTAACTGTGATTTTAATTTTCCCCCTGCCCTTGGCATATTGAAAGATCGACTCGGAATAGGTATGGTTAATTTGTCGATCACCGAGGCTCCTACAGTTAAGAAAGTACCATCCTTGAGATGCAATACTAACGAGGTCGTAAACCTCAATGCTTGTCTAGCTGCGCCAACGCCACAGATCTCAGCGTCACAGGGATCCAGAGGGAGCTTGGCTCTTCGAGCCGCTTCTAAGGAAATTATATTACTTTCCGCACCAGAGTCTAATAATACTCGGATGCGTTGCGAGCGGGAGCTACGAGGTGGAGATATGTAAACTAGTGCTGTAGGTGTCAAGCTAGGATCATTAAATTTGATGGCTCTTTTTACGCAGTCATTAATTGAGGGTATTTTTAAAATGGATTTGGGGTGGTGTTGGAGGTTACTTTGTTTATTGTGAATATTATCAATTGAGTGAGAGTTTTTTCTAAAGACATGAGTAGATCGGGATTTACTTGATTGGGCGGAAATACAATTAGTAGCATTACAATCATGAACGGAACAAGGAAAACCATGACTAAACTCACCAATTGTAGCGGAACGGCGGACGAAATTGCGGGATACATTTTCGCCACGCCTAGAAGAGGCGTGGCCTAAACTTCAGAAACTTGAATTACTTTTTTGCGAATTATTACGTGATCTGAACTCGCGACTTGAGATACTGCCTACACTTAATGCACTTGTATCACTGACTTCACTTGACTGACTGCGATAGCGGGCGGAATCCTGAGGCGGTAGGAGCGTCCTCTCCAGACCACCGGACGCATTGCTGGGACGCACGGTTTCCCTTTCAAAGGTAGGGCTACGTCTTTGTTCAGGTTTGACGACGGGTTCACATATAAGGTAGTGATGACGTTCATTACACTCACTACACCTTCTTTTAGACGTACAGTTCATCACTCGGTGGTATGGGGAAAGACAGTTAGTGCAGAGATTGTTACGTTTGATTACATTCTTTCTCTCCGCCAGGGATTGTCGCTTAAAACGATGACAGAGATAGAGGAAGTGCTCCTGATTACAGAACGCACACGGATACGGGATCACTCTGCGAGATGGGCCCAACTTTGGTTTGGAATCGGAAGGATGAGCGGCGGGAACGGGATTTGGTGCTCCTTTGGAGCGTGTGGCGGACTCTAGCGGCACGGGCTGTAACTGCACAACCCTTAATTCCTCTTCAAGGAACTCCAACAACTGCACGTGCGTGGGAATGAAGCCCTCGTCCTTTACTCGCTCCCTATTAAATTTCTGCTGAAGGGCGGCGTCGATCCTCGAGAAGAGAGCCTCGAACAACAGGAAGCCCGTTAGATCGGGAGCTTCCACCGAAAAAATCGCTTCTATCCATGCCTTGGCTGAGGATAGATACTGCTCGAAAGTACTGGCGTCCATCTGATTCAATTTCGGGATCGTAGTTCTTTTGGCGAAGGTGGCTCTGGCTATTCGGTATCTTCCGGAATTCTCCGAACACAAATACTGATAAAATTGTTCGTAATTAGCAGCTTGATGCGCTGTCCCTTTGAGCCATTGTTCCGCCTGAGAGACTAACTTCCCTTTAAGGGCTTCGAACTTCACGGGATCCGGAAGGTGCGGAACATTATGTACTGCGGAGTTAAAACTTCTGATAAAATGCGCAAATTTTGTGATGTCTCCATCATAAGTCGGAACGGATGGAAGCAAAATGTGCATGACTTTCACTGCTTCGTAGGGAGTTTTTACATCATGGAACGAAAATTCACCTTTTGTGCGCGTGGACGCGATGGCTACCTCCTTTTCTGCTATCAGTCCTTTTGCTTTTCGACAACCTTCGATAATATACGGGATCCAGGCTAACCTTAGCTCTTCCTTGATGTCGGAACCGTTTACTTGTTCCAATAGTAGTTCTCCTTCATTGAGGATGTCCGTGGTTACCCGAACTGCGGAGTGAGGTTCTTGATTATCGTCATTTAGGTTCTGATCTAATGCCATGATCCATGACGAGATTTTGCGGTATATAATCTTGATATTTTCCGGCAATTTATCTACTTTGCCGTGCTCCATGCGGAATCCCTTTGGCTTGGCATCCGTCATGGTTAGGCTATCCACTGACGGCAGTGAAATCGGAGGTGAAGGTTGACGGGATTTACGCTTTGATTTCGGCATCCTGATATTACGAATTCTTTTTACTGGATGCGGAACTCGGACCGAAATAAAACGCGATAATTTCACTGCGGGATCCAAACCGAATGAAACTTGCGATTTTCAATATGGCGCACTCGGCGTGCTTGACGAAAACGGGATCCTGTTACACAGACTGGAACTAATGCTCAGCTCTGCGAACTAATTTCCCGGGTTTAACGGCACCAATGAATAATTCACGGAAACGAAACACACAGGTTTACGGGATCGAACACAATTTATTGTGATACAACAGCGGTATAAGTTGAATAAAATGGGAGAGCAATACAATCGTCATGAGACACGGGAACTGAATGAATGCAGGTTACACATCTTTCCGCAACTTGCGCGCCGAGAGCGCTACTGTCCATACACTGGTTGAGGAATATCAATTATTTAACACAATAGGTAAAGATGAACATAAATGGTTAACATGAATACAATAATCTTTGATTGCGTTGTACAGTTTCGGGAGCACAGATCACTCATTAAGTTTAATTAGTTTAATTACATTCGGGAGTAGTTTCCTTGTTCCATTCAGATACAGCTACACTAGCGCTCGACTCGGGAGTTCGGTGAACTCCGAGGCGGGAGATATGAATTTAGTCAGAGGCGGGAATTATGAATTTTGGTCACGACCAAACACTTGGTTTAACGGGGTTGGAGAGATCTGCAAGCTTTACGATTTGATTCAACGTAGTAAAAATACAACGAAATCGACCCCAAACTCGTATTTTCAAAGATGGTCATTTTTCAAAAACCTCGATTTCATTGTAAAAACAGTGTTTTTTAACAGTAAAAACATTGGTTTTCTCTCCTAATTAGCAGAGTAAAAGTAAAATTTACTGCACCGTTGAAAAGGTGAAATCCTTGTCGCAGTTTTTACAGTTCTTGCATCTTAAAAAAAAGTCTGCCAAGTTGGGTGTGGCACATAGCTTCCTCGTTTATATTTCATGAATGTACAGATCTCTGAAATTGTTTAATTATTTCGAAAAATTCCATAGCGGAATAAAGAAACCAAGAGAAATAGCGTGAAATTTCATAATTAGTCAATTAAGAAACAAAAACATTAGATATACTCAATGTAATTTACGTTCGAGCATGCGCAAAATGAACTGATGAGTAGAAAAATGGAATAGGTAGGGACCAATGATTAAATACACTAGTGATTATTGATACAATTGTGTTGAAATTGATATGAGGTAATCAAGGCATCTTCTTCCAACTACCATACTAATTTAATCGACATGGAACGACTAGATTGTGAAAAAAATGGAGCATAATGGAATTTACGTTTGCGCATGCGCAGGATGAAACATTTGGCAACAATGAAAGTGATAGGGGACCATCTACAACCAACAACAATTTCACATAGGCGCATGCGAAGTAGCTATTAATGGAATAACCATGTTGAAATTGATTTGGGATGATCAAACCCTCATAACATCCTCATCCCCAAACATCAGTTTGGGTTCCGCCATAAGCATTCCACTATAGATCAGGTGCACCGTATCACTCATATTATTGAACAAGCCCTAGAAGATAAAAAAGTCTGCTCAGCTGTCTTCCTCGACGTTACTCAAGCGTTCGATAAAGTCTGGCACAAGGGACTTGACCATAAGCTCAGACTAATGCTTCCAGCCAAATATGTTGAACTGCTTCACTCTTATCTATCAAATCGATACTTCCGGATCAAACAAGATGATGCTTACTCGGAAGCAAAAATAATTAATGCTGGCGTACCACAAGGAAGTGTACTCGGCCCACTCCTGTATGTCCTTTACACCAGCGATTTCCCTGAACACGAGGGGAACACCCTGGCATCATTTGCAGATGATACTGCTATTCTTGTCATTGGTGAAGACAATCGAGAATCGACCTCAAAACTTGAAAGATCCATCGAAAATCTCCATGATTGGGCAATTAAGTGGAGAATCAAGATGAATGAGGCAAAATCAGTCCATGTTGATTCCACCAACCGCCAAATCAAAAATATACGAATCTATCTGAATGGCAGAGTCATCCCTTATGCCAATGAGGCAAAATATTTGGGTATGACTCTGGATACAAGGCTCCGCTGGAGAGCGCATGTAAAAAATAAAAAAACAGAATTGGACACCAAATTCCGAAAAATGTATTGGTTGATTGGTAGACGATCAAAATTGTCTATCCAAAATAAATTAACTTTATACAATCAGGTCCTTAAGCCAGTCTGGACATATGGTGCACAGCTCTGGGGCTGCACCCTCTCAAAGTAATCGTGATATTATACAGCGATTCCAGAACAAAGTACTGCGGTCATGCGTCGATGCGTACCGCTACTCGACCAATAATGATATCCATAACGACCTCAAAATTCCCACAATAAATGAAGTAATAAAAACTCAAGCGATAGCCCATCATCAGAGGCTCCAAGGTCATATCAACGAGGAGGTTGTGAAGCTGCAGGACGTTGATGATCTGCTCAGACGACTGAAAAGACGAAAACCTCACGACCTGTGGTAATAGGGAGTGATGTGTTCATGAAAGTTTGTTCAGTGAGTGTAGTGCTGTGCGCTCCTGCAAATCGTGTTCATTGAAGACACTAAATAGCTGAAATGATGTATAGGATGTGTTATGTATCACAGTCTTGTTTCAGTCACCGATTATTCATTGTCAAAGAAATGTTGCTAATAAGTTGTATTACTTGGTGCAATAAATATTATGAAAAAAAAAAAAAAATTAAGAAACAAAAAAATTAGATATACTCAATGTAATTTACATTCGAGCATGAGCAGAATGAACTGATGTGTAGAACAACACAATAGGTAGGGACCAATGATTAAATACACCAGTGATTATTGATACAATCGTGTTGAAATTGATGAGGTAATCAAGGCATCTTCTTCCAACTATCATCCAAATTCAAACGAAATCGAACGACTTGAGTGTGAAAAAACGGAGTATAATGGAATTTACTTTTGTGCATGTGCAGAATGAAATATCGATCTGGCAACAATGAAACTGATAGGGGACCATTTACAACCAACAACAATTTCACATAGGCGCATGCGAAGTAGCTATTAATGAAATAACCATGTTGAAATTGATTTGGGATGATCAAATCGTCACCCCCGAACTATCTTCTATAAAAATTTCATCCAGATCGGAGTTACAAGGATTTCAAATTGGCGCATGCGCAGTAGTTATAATGTCGAAATAGATGTAAGATAATCAAATTGTTATCCCCCAACTTTTATCCAAATTTGAACGAGATCAAAAGACTAGGGCATGAGAAAATTATGCTTAGTAGAATTAACGTTAGCGCAAGCGCAGAGTGAGGTATTGAGTCAAGAAAAATGAATCTGATAGAGGACCGTCTACCTCCTAGCTCGCACATTCCCTGAAAATTTCATCCAAATCGGATGAAAACTGTGGAAAATAAGCTTGTTGGCAGAAGTAGTAGGTAGACTAAAATGGTTAGCCCGTTTTTTCTATCATACCTATATAAACGAAAATTTAAAGTTAGGATTTTAGAAGAGGCTGGTTTTGATACCTAGAGAAGTTACAAGACAAGATATTTTATTCTATTTTTTTTTCTTTTTTCAAATATAAGGTAATAAATCATTGTTAATTTCTAGCCTAATTACCGTTTAATTGTTTGTCAGTTGGGTGCATCTCTCAATTCTAACTAAAGAAGGTGATCATACTCGTGCTCGTAGTTTTGAAGTACCTGTTATAATTATGATTTTGTAAAATGGGCATGGTCCCATGCATTGAATAGGCACATTGCCTTGTCAATAAAGAGTTTTTCATTTCAAATAAGCTTGTTACAAGGATTTGTGGGCTCACGACAGACACACACACAAACAGATATGGAACCAAAGTTGTTCAGAGTGGTCTAAAACGTAAAATGCGAGTAGAAATTTTTGATTTTGGAGACTCGGATTTTGGTGAATTTTTTTTTCTCCCGAAAGTGAAAACAATGCTTCCGCTCCCTTTAGGTCGACTCGGGTGCAAAAAGGTTCACTGAAGAAAAAAAATTTTAATATGAAATGTAAAATCTTGAATTTGAACAGGGAAATCTTAGATTTAATTTGGAAAACCTTGCATTTGACTAAGAAAACTCCCTTGACGCCCTTGACTTTGACTCCACTCCCTTGTTGCTACGCCCATATCTATTAGG